>VJWN01000024.1:0-10895 GCA_007644065.1 Margaritispora aquatica
CCTCACCCTCACCCTCACCCTCACCCTAACCCTAACCCTAACCCTAACCCTAACCCTCACCCTCGTACGGGTTACGGGTTCGACCACTATCGCGGTTTTTAGTCGAGCGAGCGTTGATTCTAACTATACGATATACTCTATTAATCGAGCGGGATTTTCGAAGATAATGTATTCTCGTTCGAATAATTAATATAGCTAAAAGTTACGTTTTTATTTTTCTTGTTTAACCTTTTATTATAATATTTTATTATTTATAGATAAAATATATTTTTAAAGGCTTTCGCTAAGTAAATATAAGCTAAGTTTTATAGTATATTATTATTATATAAAACTATATATTAAATTATTAATAAATACTTATCGTTAAAACTTTAAAAAATTAAAATATATTATATATATCTAACTTAACCTTTCTACGCTACCCTCCTACTTAATTTCGAATTTAAGAAACTATGGTTAAAGTTAAGTAAGAAGGCTTTTCTTTTTCTCTAACTAATTTTTTAACTCCGAACTCAAGTAAACCTCGGTAAAACTAAAACAAAATAAATTATATTACTAATAAAAATATAGAAACCTTAACTAAAGTTAATTTTTCGGTTAACGACGCTTGTGTCTACTATATATAAACGAATACGTTATTTAAATATATATACGTCTAGACTTTTATTTTCGTTTAAATATTTATAGCTTTTAGTAAGATTAATAGATAGAACCTAGTACTATTCTTTTATATTCTTAAAATAAAAGAGCTAATATTTACTAAACTTTATTTTATTCTAGATTTATAAATTAAATATAACCTTTAAGGCTTTTCTAAGCTAATAATATATTTACGTTCTAATAATCTATTTAGTTAATAGTTAGATCTTCGTTCTTTAATATTAATTTTAAATTATAATATTTTACTTAGTATATATAAATATATAATTTTTTAAAAGTATTTATAAATAAATATCTAAGCTTCGTTTTATTATATATTATAATTTTAAAAAAGTAATTATTAAATTAAGTAAAGATTTAGCTCTTAGTCTAATTATATATAAGGTTATTAAGCCTTATTAGTATTAAGGTATAAGTATATATAGCCTCTTATAAAGCGGTAAAGAGGCTTAGGGTTATAGTAATATTAAGCTTAATAATAGAAGCTTAATCGAATTCAAGTTTATAGTTATTAATATATTTAATAAATAAAAGCTTAGTATAGTTAGAGTTAAGTTATGATTATTAATACGTTTACTAAATAGAAGCTTAGTCGAATTCAAGTTTATGATTATTAATACGCTCGGCAAATAGGAGCTAAGTCGAATTTAAGTTTATAATTATTAATATAACTACTACTTATACTCTCTTCTTACTACTACTTATATCTATTCTTAGCCTTTTGTCCCTACCCTCTTAAAGTTATTAACAAACCTTTATTCTAGTAAGTAAAGTACTTATACTCTCCTCTCGTTATTACTTACGTCTATTCTTAACCTTTTACTTCTACCCTCGGAATATTATCGACGGCCTTTCTTTCTTAAAAGTAAAATACTTATATCTTAAGTTAGATCGACTACTTTATAAAGTTTCTTTCTACGGCTTAGCGAAGGCTTGTATCTTCGGTTAGATCGACTACTTTATAGAGGTTCTTTCTACTACTCGGCGAAGGCTCGTATCTTTGGTTAGATCGACTACTTTATAGAGTTTCTTTCTACTACTTAACAAAGGCTTATATCTTTAGTTAGATTAACCACTTTATAGAGTTTCTTTCTACTGCTCCTTTCTACTGCTCAGCGAAGGCTCGTATCTTTAGTTAGATTGACTACTTTATAGAGTTTCTTTCTACTACTCCTTTCTACTGTTCAACGAAGGCTCGTATCTTTAGTTAGATCGACTACTTTGTGGATTTTCTTTCTACTACTCCTTTCTACTGCTCAGCGAAGGCTCGTACCTTTAGTTAGATCGACCACTTTGTAGAGTTTCTGTCTACTACTTAGCAAAGGCTCGTATCTTTAGTTAGATCGACTACTTTATAGATTTTCTTTCTATTATTCCTTTCTACTACTCGGCGAAGGCTCGTACCTTTAGTTAGATCGACTAGTTTATAGAGTTTCTGTCTACTACTCGGTAAAGGCTCGTATCTTTAGTTAGATCAACTACTTTGTAGATTTTCTTTCTACTACTCCTTTCTACTACTTAACGAAGGCTCGTATCTTTAGTTAGATCGACTACTTTGTAGAGTTTCTTTCTACTACTTCTTTCTACCGCTTAGCGAAGGTTCGTATCTTTAGTTAGATTAACCACTTTATAAAGTTTCTTTCTACTACTCGGTAGTATTATATAGTAACTCGTAATTAGCTTTCTAGTAGTCTCGATAGTACTAATATTACTTATTATTAACCTCTACTTTAACTAGGTTCGTTCTTAATTAGTAACTTACTTCTTTAGCTTCTTTAACTACTTTAGTTACTTTCTAGATTTATAATTTCAGGAAGACTTCTATAAAGTAAGGATTCTAGCTAGATTTTAGGAGATATATATCGTTGTTCTTCTGGACTTAGGTTTACTTTTAGAATTACTATACGCTTCGAACGTAATACTAGTCTACGATTACTTACGTCGGTCTTATCGTTCTTATAGACGAACTTCTCTAAATTAAAGCCCTAGTATAAGGTACTAAGAATATACTTAGCTTAGATAAACAATCTAGTAATATCTTCTTTTATTGTACCTTATACGTAATTTATACCCGAAAGCGAAACTTTTTTATATACTTATACTATAGAAATATAAAAATCTACCTTTCCTTTAATATTCGTTTTAGCTTTAACTTTAAGGTTATAGCGATCTAATTTTTATTCTATACTATAGGCTCTTTAACGATCTAACTTAGGCTCGAGTAAAAGGACTTTATTTTTATACACCGGAGTATAATCTTAGAGACTAGTAACTTAATAAAGTAGTAAAGAGTATATCTAAAAGTAATTATTAATTTACGTTTAATTAATAATAAAACATTAATATTTTTAATAATAATATTAAGAAAATATAATCGTAATTAATATAATAAAAGACTTAACTAAAAGTTAAGGTTTAACTTTAAATTTTCGTATAGATAGATAAATATTATTTTTTAAAATCTTTAAACCTTAAAAAATAATATAGGAGAGCTTTACTCTCTCTTCTTAATAGTATTTCTAGTACCTATAAGCCCTATTTTATACCTCTACTATTTAATTATATTTAACGCTTCTTAACCTCTAGAATTATCTTATCCTTTAAGTAGAGGAAGAATCTAGCTAGAAGCTAAAATCTTACTATTTTAATGTTCTCTTACTCTTACTTTATATTATAAAGGATAAACTAGATAGAATTTAGTAATACTTAATTTTAAGGGTTATTTACTTACCTAACTACCGTTATTAGCTACTATAAACATTATATTATTTACTAAGAATCCGAGCTTAACTAGTAAATTATTTATTTTCTATAAAAAACGTTAGCTAACTCCCTAGTTTAAATTAAGTAGTAAAGAAGCTATAAGAACTACTACTAAGCTACTTGACTTAGGTAATAGAAATTAGTCTATTTAAAATATATATATATATTATTAAGCTATATAACCTCTACGTCTAGTCTACTAAAACTACTTAACTTAGGTAATAGAGATTAGTTTACTTTAGGGTTAGTAATATTATACGAAAGCTCGTGATTCACGTTAAGTAAACTAGGAAATCTACTAGTATACTTGACTTAGATTGTTCTCTTATTCTAAGCCCTTACCTTACTTAGTCCGTTTTACCTATAGCTATAGATCTAGACGGGTACGAGCCGGAAAATCTAGTCGTCTTAAGAACTAATTTAAGGAACTGCCGCTAATAGAAGACAAATAGGCTAGGGAAGACAATAGCGGGATACTAATATACGTTACTATTCTCGGCGGATTAGTAGAGGTACTATACTAAGCTATACCGATAGTAGTACTTAAGGCCGGTAAGATTAATCCGGGCCCGCTATATAAGTAATAAGCTAGGTAAATAAGACAACGACAATTATACTCTAAGCGTTAGACTTAGTTATTAAAGAGAAAAATAGAGCTAACCGCTAGTATATAGTAATAAAAATAATTATATACGTACTATCTCGTTTAATTTCCTTACTAAAGAAAACTTTATTACTAAGTAATACTAAGGAAAATATAGTTAAACTAAGGTTACTAAAAGAGAAGAGAGGTTAAGATTAGATTATAAATAAGAAAGAGAAGATAAGAGTTTATATATTTTTTATTAGTTAATAATTAGACTTATATTATTTTTTAAGATTTTTTCTTTTATTAAGAACCTTTATTATAAGTAGATTTTTCTTTTTTTTTCTTTAGCGTTTAATAATAAAGGGGAGGGTTTTAAGACTTTCTATAATTCCGAAGAGTTTTAGTTAGGACATCGAAGAGCTTTTAATTAATATAAAATAAAGAAATAATAAAAAACTTCTACGAGTCCTAGAAGTAGTTTAAAAGATCTTAATTTCTTTAAGTTATAAAAAGACCTTATAATCTTATAGCTTAACTAAGGCTACTCTATCTAAGCCGGAATCCTATCGCTCGTAAAACCTACGCTAGAAACTATACTACCGACGGATAAAAAGGTATTAAGAACTAAATAACTAGAAAAAAACTAACTAAGAGTTAAAACTAGAAGAAAAACCTAGAGGTAAGCTTGAAAGAAACCTAATTAAGAACGCTTTTAATCTTCCTCCTTGTTCTTCGTATTTATAACCGTATAACTAAGAGGGATGTTACCGAGGTTAAAACGGTAGTAGTTAGCGATAGTATAAGAAATAGTAGTAGGACTAGTTTAAGAAGGACTAGCTAACGACTAGGAAGCACTAGGACGAGGAGTGCTCGTATAGGACGAAGAACGCGAGGAAGGACGGCCGGAACTAAGAATATAACTAGCTTCGGTAGTAATGTGAGGATACGTAGAGGAACGATTAGTACGAACAATATCTTCTAGTAAAACCTCCCCCTCTACTATAGGCCTATCGTCTTTCCCGTTCTTATTCACGAAGAATAGTGGCTACTCCGGGGTATAAGAGAGGAGGTTAAGAACCTAGAGTAGACTACTAACTTTAGAAATAGCTCTACGAAGACCGTCGCGAGTACGAAGGTTATACTTGTAACTAAGGTAAGTAAATTCAAAAGTATAGGTTTAGAGAATACCCTAGTCTATACTAGGACTATTAGTAAAGAGTCTTTACGAAAAGGAAGAAGAATATATATAATAAGTATCTAAAAATAAATATCCTGAGGTATTGTTAACCTAGAGGTAATTAGTACAAGCCCTATTAAAAGCAAGACGGCTATCGATTCTCGAAGGACACGGCTAGGACCAGGCCACGTAGTCTTTAAACCGGCCGAAGCCATCGAGACAGTAATTACATGCTTGCGGACTAGTAAGGACGGTGCTAGTAACGTAGACGAGCCTAGCCTTCGTACGGTAACTTTGCGTAATAACGTCGAAGCCTTCCCTAATACTATTCCTTAAGTATTTAAGATTATAAAAAATACCTTAAGTAGCGATCTACTTTAAGTTAAGTCCGGATATAAGCCTAGCTATCTCGTAAACTAACTCTAGAGAGATTTCTTAAGACGTAACCTATAGCTAAATTAGTAAAGAGATTAAGAAGTTAAGGATAAAGTAGAAAGAAAGGCTAGAAAGGGAGTAAAGTACTTAATCCTTCGAGTAGTGTAGACACTTAAGACTAGAAAAGCGACGACGATCTAGGTCATTACTACTATTTCTACCGTTACTACCTCTATAGCTCGAACTAAAGGCTCCGCCAGAACCTCCGCCTATACCGCTAGTATAGCTACTAGGTTAATTAGACATAGCTACTATAGCTCCAAAAGAAGGTCAAGAGAGGAGTAAAAGTGAAGGTGAAGTAAATCTAAAAGGGAACTTAAGTAAGAGAATATCTAGAGTCTTGAACGGACTATAAACGGGAAGGAGGAAGTACTTGTAAGAATAGTTTATTCGAAGAAGTAATTAGAAGGAAGATTTAAAAGGGATAAATAAAGTATTAGAAAGGTTAGAGTTAAAGTTATTATTAAGAAAAAAGTATAGAAGAAAGATAAAGGTTAAGGGGAAAAGAGGCCCTTCTTATACCTTTCTTTGACCTAGCTAAGGCTATAACTCTTAATACCTTTAAAGACTGAATTAAGGAAAGTACGAAGTATAAACGTAAATTAGACGAGGGCTTATAATTTAGAGTATATAAACCTATAACTCGAAAGCTATCTAATAAGGACGAATTATTTCGTATAGAATCCTTATAAGTAAAGGTATAGAAGATATTATGTTTATATATAAAGAGATTAGATTAAGTCTTTAATCTTAGAGGATACTTGCTCGAACTATTATAGGAGGGTTTTATTTGCTTTTTCTTAGGAGAAGTGATTAGGTTTACGATTATTGATACGCTTAACGAATAGAGTTCGGATAAGAGTAGATACTAAAACGTTTAATTAATAGTAAGACAAATATCTTTTTAATAATAATAGTAAGGAGCTAGGTAATAATTACTAAGGTATAGAGTTTAACCGATAGTAAATAATCTACTTTAGTAATAACGGCGAAAAGGTTATAATTATAAGAAGTCTAGTATAGGACTCGGTTAAGGTCGAAGATATACTTTAAGTTCTTATATAGAGTTTAGTTAAATTTAAGTTTATAATTATTAATATAGTTACTACTTATACTCTCCTCTTACTATCGCTTACGTCTATTCTTTACCTTTTACTTCTACTCTCTCAAAGTTATCAACAAGCCTTCTTTCTTAAAAGTAAAGTACTTATACTCTTTTCTCGTTATCGTTTACGTTTATTCTTCGCCTTTTACTCCTACCCTCTCAAAGTTATCGACAGGCCTTCTTTCTTAAAAGTAAAGTACTTATACTCTCCTCTCGCTATCGCTCACGTCTATTCTTAGCCTTTTACTCCTACTCTCTTAAAGTTATTAATAGGCTTTCTTTCTTAAAAGTAAAGTACTTATACTCTCCTCTTACTATCACTTACGTCTATTCTTAGCCTTTTGTTCTTACCCTCGGAATATTATCGATAGTCCTTCTTTCTTAAAAGTAAAATACTTATATCTTAAGTTAGATCGACTACTTTATAAACTTTCTTTCTATTATTTAGTAGTATTATATAGTAACTCGCGATTAGTTTTCTAGTAGTCTCGATAATACTAATACTACTTATTATTAGCCTCTACTTTAACTAGGTTCGTTCTTAATTAATAGTTTGTTTCTTTAGCTTTTTTAGTTATTTTAACTACTTTCTAGATTTATAATTTCGGGAGGACTTCTACTAAGGTAGGGATTCTAACTAGATTTTAGATAATATATATCGCTATTCTTACGGACTTAGTTTTACTATAAATATATAATTATATGAAATAAATAATCTAATAATATAGACTTTTATTAAATATAGTTTATTACTAGCTAATAAATACTACTATTCTAAATAATATTACGTTATACACTAGTAAAATCAAATCTACCCGTCCTCTAAGGCTCTCAATCTTCGATACTAAAAATATACTCGGCTTAAATAAGTAATCTAGTAATACCTTCTTCTACCGTACCCGATACGTGACTTACTTCTGAAAACGAAACTTTTCTATATACTTATACTATAGAAAAACAAAAATCTACCTTTCTACTAACATTCGCTTAGACTTTAACTTTAAAGCCGTAGCTATCTAATCTTTACTCTATACTATCGGCTCTTTATCGACCTTACTTAGGCTCTAGTAGGAGGACTTTATTTTTATATACTAGTATATAATCTCCCTAACCAGTAACTCGATAAAGCAATAAAAAGTATAACTAACTTCGTTATAGAAACGGACAAACAGAATACTATACATCTAGATTAGAGGAAAGAGTCTAGGGGCTCTAAGATTACGAATGCCTTACTAGATCCGAAGCTAGATCCGAACCCACTAAAGCTTTAAGTAGAGTCCGATCCCGCGAATATTAGCTAAGACCCTAAGAAGAAACGTAAAGATATAATAAGCTAACGAATTATCCTGATCATCAGGAGAATATCGCTTAGCTAACGTAGTAGGAAGGGGACAGGTCTTAACTAACGTAACGAAGATAGTACGGATAGGATACTAGTACGCTAGATCGTGCTAGTGTACTTAGATCTTAGCTTATACAGATAATAGGTCGTTCTAGACAAGTACCTCCTATATATATAAACCGCCTTCTAAGGTAATCTCTGGAACGAAAACGGGCTGGAGCTCGTGAGGAGTTCCCGTAGACGGTTAAACGCCGGCTACAGATTTAGGACGCTAGAAAAGGATCTTGCCCCGCCTCTTTTGTCCTAGAGAACGAGGCTAGCGCTACTTACAGAGTAGAAGATCACTTATTACGGCGGATAAGCGAGTACGGGCGACACTATGTTCTAGTATAGCCTATACATATAGACGGAAGTCTTACGATACTATGGCTAAGCGATAGATATACGTAGGAGAAGTTGGAGAGATATCGTCTAGATTAGAACTAATAACGTATCTAATTATAGTAAGGTATAGCTCTAGGATACCGAAGACACGAGTATAGGACGACATAGTCGTAAAAGAGACGGTTAGATTAAGATAAAAGTAAATCTTAAGAATCTAGATCGTAGGAACAAGGAGTAAAAGGAAGTAAAGAGAGTTGTACAAGGTAGGCGAGACATCGACCACTTATATAATAAAGGGTGGTTTACTTACTAGTAAAAGTACTTTATATACATTTAATCCGTTTGTTATTTCTTACGTACTAATAGTTACTTTCTTATTACCCTTATACTAATTAATACGAGTATAGCTTTTAAGAGAAAATCAAGTTACCTATAGTTAACTTCTATTAAGATAGGTACTATTACAATAAAATATATGTAGACTAGAGCCCTACTATCCTAATACTTAGTATATATAATTCGTAGAGTATATATTAGTTATTCTATAACCGAATAAAAGTAAACTAGCGTGAAGCGACCGAAATATAGGACGTAACGGTTTATTTTTGATCTAATTAGCCTACCTATAAACCACCTCCCTTCGTATACTCCCTTTATAAAAAAAACTCACCTTTAAGGTTAGAAGGTCTATAAATAATTAAGTACTAGTCTAGAGCTAAGTTCTATTTTATATTCTCGTAGTATTAGATATTATTCCTTAATATAACGACCTTATCGTTAGTTTAGGGTAAAAGGTAGGGATTTAGAGTACGGTAAATTACTCGAAGGGATTCTAAGTATATTATAAATAAGTATAAATTATTATTTAAAGTTAAGTACGAAGCTCTTATCTAAGGAAACCTTTATACTTCGAGAGAACTATTACGACCCTTCCTAGGACCTAGTAGGTTCTTAGGAGAAGGGCGCCTAGAGGTCCAGTGACTCCTAGGAATGTGACGAGTCCTAGGAATACTAAGAGAGTTTCTTTATGTAAGTAGGAGCCGGCGCTCCATTAGAGGGTAAGTAATAGTATATCTACTACCTAAATATATATTATATAACTAGGCTTAGTTATACTAGCTATACTAGCTAGCTAGTAGAGCGAGCTATACCCTTTATAAATAAGTTAGAAAGGAATTTAACTATATTAAGTAATACTACTAAGTAGTTTGATAATAGAATGGTTTACTACTTAAGTACTTATTTATTTCTTAGTTTAAATATAGTTAACTTTAGATAAAATAAGATAAAATACTATTTACTTATATTGACTGTAATTAGTGGAAGTAGTAGGCTTAATGTACACTCGGAGAGCGGATCCTTCGAAACTTACTAGCAGCCTAAGAAGTAGCTAAAGGACATTATATAATAAGTATAATTTAACTTAACTTAAATAGGTCTAGCTAATAAATTAAATAAGACGTATAATCTGTTAAGGATCGTACAAGATATAGCGTAGTAGGAGTTTCTAATCGCTAGGTAATATAGCTTAGTGATTATAGTTAGGGGTTAATGTAATTAATAGTAGATAGTAGTTATTAGAGGCTACTAAGAACGGGAAAGATAAGGCCTTATTTATAAAAAACTTTTTATTTTTATTTAAAGATTAATTATTCGTAGCCCTTAAGTTTTTCGTTATAGAATAATCTTTTTATTTAATTATTTATTTAGATAAAGGTTAGATCTTTGTTTTTTTAAATTAATATATTATTATATTTTACTTTATATAAATATAATTAGTGTTTATAAAAGGTTAGTATTAAAATATATAATTTAATTTTATAAAATATAAATATTAATTATAAAATTTTATTTAAATCAAATCTTTATATATATAATTTAAAAAAGAAATTACTTTTATTAAGTAAGTAATACACTTAATAAAATCGTACCTTCTGTATTAAGCGTAGTAAGGAAAATAGGCTTTAATAACCTAGTAATATAAAAAGTTTTAGGATTATTTTTTTTTAAAATATTTTAGAATATTAACTCTAAGACTATTCGTTTAAAAATAAATAACACTATAACTTTATAAAGAAATTTAGAAAATTAATATTTATCTTTATTAATTTAAAGGTGTTTATAAATTAGAGTAGATAAAAGATACGAAAAATAATAATTATTAGAACTTAATAAATTTGATTTATTTTTACTAATAGTTCTTCGTACCGATTTATTAACGGTTTCTAGGTTATTATATATAAGATATCTACTACTAATATATTCCTCTATTGAAAATATCCTTTAAATCCTTTAATAAAAATAGTAAATATAACTATTATTAATTTTAATTATATAATTAGAAAATTCGTTACGACTTAATTCGAAATTTTAAAATAGTTCTTTTATATGGAAAATCTGCCTATTAATAGTATTATTTCTATTAAGATATAAATTATAT